>CAEGAD010053195.1:0-21918 GCA_903067055.1 Poeciliopsis paucimaculata
AAGAGCTGTTGATCTTATAATGTGGTCCACTAAAAAAAATTTGAAAATATATATATATATATATATATATATATATATATATATATATATAATGTATTAAAAAAAAAAAAAAAGAAAATAGCTGATACTGATGCCAGTGTGAAAATTAAGATTGCATTGATTTTCTGTAGGGTGACTCATTCAATGAGCCTGATATGATAGTTAGGCCCACAGCCCAAAACAACATCTGTATATTACATTTGTAAATGGTGCATTATTGGAATTAACGTGATTTAGGCGAGTGCCTGCCCTTGACTGAGCAGAAATTTTCCTAATATCCGGCATTATACAAATGGACCAAATGTCGTTTGAAGTTGAGCAAAAGCCAGCTCCATGGTGCTACTGAGATCAAATGGGCAAAAAAATAATAATAATTATAAAAAGTACACCCGCAAGGACGTCCTTTCGCTTGTAGTTCTTATTTGTAGCGGAACCTAGATTGATAAGCAAAGCATCAAAAATACATATAAACAGTCAATAAATAAAATTTTAAAAAAAACATCCTCTGGCTTACATTAAAGTATTAAAATCAAAAGTTCAGCTCTCCTCTGCATGAAATGATCCTCCAGACCGAAGCCTATGCATGATCTCAGTCTTGTTTATTCCCCCTCCTCTGTGCCCCCCTCCACAAACTTCTGTCCTTTTCGCCCTAAACCATTTGTCTGTCTCATGTTGTGAGGGAAAGGCATGTTCATTTTGAAGTAACAGATAACACCTGCTGGTTCGGCTCGACATAAAAGTTACAGACGTTTTACGCGCACATGTGAAATTTAGCCCCGGAAAGCCGATCCTCTGAAAATGCGCGGCCAACTCCAGAAACGGAAGCCCTGCAGTGACCAATATATAAGCTAGCATGAGTCACCCCTGCCAGGACCGCACATACAGTGTTTGATGATGCTCTCTGGTGTTCTGTACGAGCTGCTCCGGTCGGGCCCCCGCACAGCTACGCGCTTCTCTGATCATCCTCAGATGTTCCCTCCTGCTCCTTTGGGGGACAGCAGGAGCCCGGAGCCGATGGGGCGGAGGTGAGAAAGGAAATCAGGGGAAATCAATCATCGCCCGGAGGGCTCAGAGTGTTTCATTTCAGGCGCTCCTTTTCGACGCACTTCCTTTGATTAGTCGAGAACACTTTCGCTTTTCTCGCTCGGCGAAAGAAATTGTTTTATGGGGATTTTTTTTTTTTTTGCACCGGGGCATAGGGGTTTAAACGGACGCCTGTGATGACAAGTGACGATCCGAAAGGATGACCTGATGACAGAACCTGAAGATATCATCTTTGGATCTGACGAGTCAAAGAACAGCTTCGGTTTCAACAACTAGAAAAGCAGGGATCAGGCCAGAAAGCTGGGTGTGGTGCTGGACTCTGACCTGAACCTTCAGCGCCACACGAAAGGCGGTTACAAAGTCGGCCTTCTGTCACCTGAAGAACATTTCCAGGATTAACGCTGCTGGCGTTCTGACTAAAACTAGGAAGACAGAGCACATCAACCTTAAGTCCTTCCACTGGCTCCAGGTAGCTCAGGGAATAGACATTAAAATACTGTTGTTAGTTTATAAATCACTAAACATTAAGGATCTGCTGTTGTTGTATTAACCTTCCAGACCTCTCAGGTCTTCTGGTTCTGCTTCCAGAAAACTGTAAAACAGCTGAAACACTGAGTTCCTTTAAATCAAGACTAAACCCCGCCCCCTGTTTAGATCTGCTTTTGAACCATACTTGATGTGTCCGATTTTGGTGATGGCATGCATCAAAATGTAATGTTTGTGTGATGTAGTGTTCACTTGATAACTTTGCAATGTTGAGTTTTGATTATGTAAAGCGCCTTGCGGCTGAAATGTGCCATACAAATACACTTGATTGATTGATTGATTGATTGAACCTCTAAAGAGCTGAATAAATGAAACCACAGTTTAGCTATTTCATGAATATCTTTTACTTGTTAAAATAAATTATTTTTAGTGCGCCGAAGAACGTCAGCCCTGGAAAAAAATAATAAATTGTGAAGACATTTAAAGCAACGTTTGGTGTCAGGGACCTGGATTTACTCCTCAACAGCTGGATTATTTTCATCTAAGATAAAATGACACTTTTCCTTATTTAGATCTGTAAAAGTTTTTTAATTGCAATAGATTTTATCAGTTTCTACTTGAGTACAACCTAATTCAATTCAGTTTATTTATGCAGCGGCAGTTAACGAAAACAAGTGATTTTAAATCCCACATAGCCGAGCATGCATGTAGCGACAGTGGAGAGGTAAAACTCCCCTTTAGCACGAAGAGAAGACACACAAAAAAACAAAAGAAGCAATGATGGAGGAAGACTTTCTGTGCTGATTACACATAAAAACATTAGAGGGGGAATGTTAAAATTGTTGGCTGCAGTTCCTCAGCCCAAACAGAATGCCAGGCCAGATATAGATAATATGCTTCTCCTTTTGTTGTTCGTTTGAAAACCTTGCATCATTTTCATTCCGCATTACGTATTTGGCCCAAATTGACGATGAAACACATAGAAACTTGTGGCTGAAACACGAAAAGTATGTGAAAATAGTTGAAGTTTGAATGCACAGAACAACAGTTTGGTCCCCCTCCTCCCCCCAAAAAAACTGCTTCATAGCCCTGGTGGTGAGGAGGGCAGCTGGGCTACGTCAGGTGCCAGAAGCTCCCAAACGCGGATCACATGGAGAGCCATGGAGCAGCTTCAGGAAAAAAAAATTAATAGCTGCCTTTTTATGTTGGCCTCAGGTTTGCAAGACTTTCATTAACAGTTGGGGGGGGGGAAACACGCAACCTCAGGTAAAAACTCAGCTGGAAGCAACACGGCGAAGCAGCAGGCCGCTAGAAAAACAAGCACAGATTCATAAACGGCGTTCAGACAGACTTGCTGACAATTTGGCTTTCACAAAGCAGAAGATTAAAAGCCCCCGATACCGGGAGGCTGAATTTTGCATGTTGTAACTGAGAATCCGAACGTAGGTGAAACATACAAACCCCGTACCAAGAAGCACCAGAGAGTTTTGGCTCGTCAGAAAGCTGCCCGGTGTGATGCTGCTGCTGCTGCTCATGCTGGAAAAACCTTTACGAGGCTTCGTCCAACATGAAATAAGTATTGGCGCACGCACTTCATGCTGGGTTGAGTTGTTTTCGTGTTCTAGACACACCAAATAAATTCGCTTTAAGCTTTCCCCATCCTTATGCCGCACATATTCCACACATGCTTTAGGATTCGACAGAGGGTACGTTCACAACGGCCCTTTTAGTCCGTTTTAATGGAACCTTCGTCTAAAGGTCCGGCTCGTTTGGGGAGGTGCGAATGCGCAATCGAACTCTGATTCGAACCCAGAAAGCAAACTCTGTTGTTCCTGAAAACCCTAGGTATCAGTTTGGTTGAAGTGAACTCTTAAACGCATATCTGGATGCAAGAGGACTGGAGACCGCTCCATATACAGGAAGCGGAATGTAGCATAGAGCATTCTGGATAAGTACAACCTAAACAAAAGTGAGAGGCTAGCACCAGAGGGCGGACTAGCTTGTGGTCTTTCACCAAAGACAGAAATCCTAGAATCGCTAAAGTTTGACACCACTCCATTGTCGTTTACAAGAAAGAAGTAAGGCAGCGCCACCACAGGCAAGGAGGGGAACAGGTTTCTCAAGGGGTTTGGATCGTTTGACACAGTGCAGTTTGATTGTGAACCACACCAGCTGAAAATGTACCAGATGATGCCATTTTGGTCCACAATGGAGCCAAAATTAGGCAATTGGATTGCAAAATTAGAAGACTAGAGGAAAGTAAGAAGCTATGGGTGCACTGCTATCATCATGTCCGTACCTTAAGCTACTGGTCACAGTCCTGGGGATGTAATCTTGACTTGGCTGGTGATGTAACTGGATTCCGTCCCGGGGATTTCCCTCGTCTCCTACCTGGGCTCTTCCTCTCCTCTACCTGTTGAAAAAATGCTCAGCTAATCTTGTGATTCCGTTCTTCCTCAAGGTTTGGGAGCATCATGTAGAAAAATTGGAGCGGTTGTCCACAAAGTACACTATTCCTCAAACAATTTTTTTTTTTAGACAACTGCAGCTCAAACATTTCCATCCATCTAATCTCTCCAACTTTCCAGGTGCTCCAGCCGCACGAGTACGACCGCTCTCAGGTAATAACGTTAACAGTCCTGTACACTAAATGTCAGTCTGACCTTGTCTTTTACTGAGCTGCCTTTAAACCAGTAAGGTGGAGGAGGGAGGGGTGTTGATTTACAGCATTAATATTTGATTGGCAGTGGTACAAAAAGCAACTCATATTCCGATGCACAAGGCGTTACGGGATCGTTTGTGTTTTTCAAAGGAACTGGAACAATACTAAAAAACAAAGGATTGGCAGGCAGCAGATGAACATTATAGCAGCCACTGGACTAAGAAATGCATTATTTTTAGTAGTTTGCTAAGAATATTTGATAATGGTAACAAACATAACAGCAGAACCTGTAGAATGGTGAGGGTTTGGGTTTTCCTGCTATTTATTGTCATTTAAACTGCATACAGAAATATTAGAGATGGATTGCAAATTGACAAAACGGTGGAATGGTATATATATATATATACATACTGTAAGAAGAATAGCGCTTTCATTTTTGTTTGCATGTGCAGCAGCATGACAAAGTACAACCCCACCATGATCAATACAGCCACGTAGCTAGGGAGCACTTCGGAAATCCTTTGTCAATCATCGCGCACTGCTCCTGCATCTAAAAATGTAACTTGAAGCGGTCCTATTATTCAAGGAGGAAGTCATTTATCAGCTCTGGCAGAAATGACACTGAACCCCTGACACAAGATCGTGGTAGAAGGGGGGATGAGCTTTCTGGTCAGATAAGTTCACTTTGAAAGCCGTGTGGGCTTCTTTCTGCAAGACTTTTTTTTTAATTTTATTTGTTTTTTGTTTATTCTCCTTATAGTGAGGTGGTTTACCGATGTAGTTCTTATAGGTTTTCTATTGAAAATTCACAATCAAAAACAGAAGATTTGGGATAGAAATCCTCCATTTCAGTGGTGGTTTGTGATATGAGCCTTATGGTCAGTTGAGTTAACTGGTAGTGATAAAGGGGGCACACAAGCACCAAATGATAAAAATAAAAAAAATACAAGTTTTGTATTACTTTTAGGAATGTGAAGTGCCTTAGGCTTTCCCGGCTTGCAACTGGGAATAGGAAAACTAGGTTATGGCTTCACTGGGAGCTCCCTTCTGTGAGCAAGTGAAACCAGTTTCCTGACGTTACCTTAGTGAGAAAAATAAGAAGGAATTATCATTTAGAAAACAGTTTTCTTTGTTGCTTTTCTTTTTTTAATCTGAACACACTTTACAAACGTTACATATTTGTAACATTGTTGCAAGTATCCAATCATGCGAGCACGAATAACTGCTTGTTGTCGACGTAAGTTTGACCTAATTGTCACATGGTTAACTGTCCATTCTGATATTTGCACTAAATGTTCATCTGATCATCTTGGGATGATAGTTCAATGCCTCCCTGAAATCCACCAAGAGTTCAGATTAGCTAAATTAATCAAAAACTGCCTTTTTTTTTTTTTTTTTTGCTATTGAGGTCGTTCTGCATGAGAAAGTGAGAGCATCTTCAGTCCAGGACAGAGCGTCCGCATTGAGTAGCATGCGGACTCAATGACAAAATTTTTGTGAGGATATTCCTTCCACGTTGTATTTTATTTTATTTACATGTTTGAGAAATCAATGGCAGCCTCCCTTAGCTTGTGATCAAATTTCTACCCTAAATAACTTACCTAGACAATTTATCAGCAAAAGAAAAAGTTGATTTGAGGGTTAGCTACACATTAAGTTGACATTGTTTCTTCCTGCATCAGTGGGTGGCGCAAAAAAGCAGATGCTACCATTTGGGTTCTACTGCAATCAATAAATAAATGCACCTAGTCTAACATTTGCCTGCTATTGGTTGAGAGTTTGCCAGGCGACGGTACTTTTCTGTTGTAAGCGCGAGCAGAAAATGATTCGCAAGCGAACAGAGAGGTAGCAGAGAGGAGGAGAAAGATCTGAGAAAGCAGAGTGAATATTTGAAAAGAGAGCAGGGGTTTTGAGTACAAGCATTACAGGTTTTGAGAAGAAAGACATGAAATTCTGTTTTCGGACCGAAAATGTGTGCTCTCAAATTATGGCAGAAAAATGACCCCATAAAATTATTGGTCCGGGGATGCAAATAAACTGTAACGCGTGTAACATCTCTGACCGCTAAGAGCTCACTGTTAGAAATATATAAAGTTTGAGTCCGAATATAATAACAGGAGTTTTCCACTGTGATGAAGCCAAATTAGAACGAAGTAACGACGTGTTTGAACATTGAAATCAAGCAGAAGACACGGCTGCTGCTCAGCCTAGGATGTGGTTTACACCGTTTACAATTCTGATTAACAAATACCCATTCACAGCGACATAGTTCTGGATAAAATATCCACATCCTAAAGCTTCACTATAAATCACAACTCTTTTCCCTTTTTTTTTTTTTTTTTTTGTAAATATCAAATAACATCCTTGATTATATTTGTCTGGAAGATAGATCCCGAAATCCCGGGTCTTCTGCGGTCTTCAGATGTGATGAATTCCTAATTTCCAAATATTTTCTGAATCCTTCATAATGTAGTCCAGCCAGCAGGTCACACTGATTCCCAAGCTCCGCACTTGCATTCTGCCGACCACAGCTTCCTACCGCAGGACCCCCGCTGCTCGGCGAGACCCTCAGGCCAGACCAGTAGTCTACCCAACACTCAGAGCTCTGTTTAGTAACTCTGGGCGTTTTTTTTTTTTTTGCAAGTCAAGCCAAGGACTCTCCAGGAGTCAAATTGGATATTCTACAGACCCGGGGCACATTCTTATGCTCCAAATTGCGCAGCTCGTACTTAACAGATAAGCACAACACATTTTGTTTACTCGCCATCTGCCTTGCATAACACAAAGGTATTCACGCCCTTGATGTTTTTCACATTCTGTCAGTTCACAACCAGAAACCTTAATGCGGTTTATTTAATAAAGAAACGCAAAGAAGTAGTAATGAGGAAGTGGAAGGAAAAGTAGTGTTGAGAATAAATAAACTCTGTCTTGTTTTCCTTCTATCTCTGTTAGCCAGTTGCTGAGCTGAACCTAAAGGAAATGACATGTCAGGAAATGCAAACTCTGCTTTGAGGAAGCGATGCACCAGGGAACGCCCTCGTTGGGGCGTCGCTTAGACAAGAGGGTAACAAAAGACGTTGCCGACTGTCGCCATTTTGCATGTTAGCTCTTAAAGGTAGCAGGTCAGAATGGACCAGCTGTATTTTAGTATTAATAAATGGGAATTATGAATTCAACTCACTGACTCTTCTTTGGCCTCAGCAGACAGGTTTTGCTTATGTATCCGTTTTTTACAGGCCACCATCTAGTACAAGTATCTAGATGGTGATAGATCTTGATAGTCAAGTATCAAGTGATATTTGCAAGTGATATGCAAATATCACTTATGCAAGTGATATTTATGGGGAAAATATCACTTGCATAATCATTTCGAACACGGTGTATTTAATGCATAGAAAAAAGGTTACTTTTGCGTTTCTTTTTGCAAAAATCTACATTTTTGAGCTTTACACCATGTTATAGTAATACTTCCTCGTCAAAAACAGACCTGGAGTGTTGCACTGATTCTTTCCTGGATGTTTGAGGAATCCTTTCATCTCCCATGGCGACCATCCGAAAGCACCTGCTGGGACCTAGCTCCGCCTTCAAGCCGCAGCTCCCCCTTCGATCTCCAGTTTCTGAGCTTCTGACTCGCGGAGCAGCCCTCCCCCGCTCAGCTCATCATACAAGCTCCTTCTCAGGAAGACGATGTTAAAAACATTTTTAAAGGGCTAATAGAGGAGCCATGTTGTGACGACTTCCTGAAGGCAGAGTTTCAGTCAGAGCCGAATTTCTTAACTTCAAGGCATTAAATCAGGGAGTCGAATAAAGTCATATTTGACAGGTACACCGTTTTTATAACAACTGAAGGTAACATAATTGCTTTCTTATGCTACAAAATGTCACTATGTGCTTGCAAAACATACTGCTGCTGCTTTAAGTTTGAAACAATTTTACAGATACACATCTAGTAAAGAACTGAATATGTATTGAGACGTACAAATATTTTAACATAAGGGTAGCTGTAAGTCCTGCTAAAAATACAGGAAATGTACAGATAATCACATCTGATGGCAGCATCAGAGGTTCTCAGAAAATATCTCTGATCAGCTAAAAAAAAAAAAAAAAGGCAAGGGACTCCGCTGCCAAGAACCTGGACCTGGGCGATTTGGTTCGGGTCCAGAACAAATCGCCGGCCCTCTGTTTTTCCTCCCAAAGGTCTGTTTGCATTTCCGTTCCACTCTTTAATAGACGAGGATCGTTTCGATCCAGCCCTAACGAAGCCGTTTTCTTTTTACCTCGGTAGATTTTTATGTGCGGCCGCAGTGGAGAGTGACGGCAGCATTGACGTCAGTTATTGAAAAGAGGATGGGTAAAGAGATGAAAATTTATTTTATTTTTTTTGTTTGTTCAAATAAAACACGCGGGCCTTTTATCCGTCAGGGTGAATCATGGCTGCGTCTGCGGTTTAATGACGGAAGTATTTAAGCCGGGCTCATCAATCTCCACCGACCAGCTCCGGCCCTGAGGTACCAGCCTGTCTCCCCTCAATCTGTGGCACATATGATTTAAGTCAGAAGGGGAACATGATGAAGTGTCCTAAATTATCCGCCTCTTACTAATTGATTTCAACCTTCTTCCCTTGTGTCTTACAGATTTAGACTTTGATTCGGTTCCCTAATGTTGAGAAATCACGTCTTTTTTCCCCCCCTCTCTCTCTCTTGGTGAAATGATAGCCTTGTAGAAGATAGACTTGCAGACTCCTAGGAGGGTTTGATAGCACTCCAACATTATATCAAAACCAAAAATATTAACCATAAGAACGTTGACACACATGCGCAAACAACAAAAGAAAAACCAATGCTTTCAGGCAAGAAAGTTAATAGTTTTTTTTATTTTTTATTTTAAGCCTGAGAACTCATGAAGGTTGGAAAAAAAAAAAAAAGAAGCCAATGTTTGGACTGCCCAGAAATCAGACTAGTAGTCTTGATCTTGGACTCGATCCGTCCCAGCAACAAAGGAGAGAAATTTGCCTCGACATTAAAATTCCGGGAGGAGAGAAAATTATTGCAATGAATTTCCAGAATTACCGACAGGCAGCAAACGCCAAGAAAATCTAACCCTTCTGAGCAGGACACGTCGTTCAGCAGGCCTCTCTGGATCACGTATCCAGATCGCTGCACGTGTTGTGCTGCTGCATACTGGAGTGGACAACAGAGGCAATTGAGATTATTGAACTGGGCTAAACTGACTCAGCTGCTCCGGGACAAGAATTATTATTTTATTTATTTTTTTTATTGGATTATGCAAAATATGATAGCTCATAAAAAGAATTTGATCTCCTCTCTCGGCCAGTGGGGTTGTTGACGTCCATCTGGATTTGCTGATACATGGGCTCTCGTATCCAGAGTGGAGTCCTTTAGGTAACCCAACCCAAGCACTCTGATGATATTGTTTGGAAAGACATTACTGTTTTGATACACCTTTTTTTTTTTTTCAGTGGTGGAACTCTGGGAAGAAGTTCCATATCACAACAAGGTGAGAAGGATGTTTCATCAGAAAGCTGCAGTGTGTAGCTTTTATTAAAAATGTTTTGTTTTTTTTAAGTTGTGATGGTACGCTATGAGACAGATAATCTGTGAAAACATCAAGCTCCACCCAGTGCCGCCATTGAAGTCTAAAGAAATGCACGGCTTCTGGTGCAAAACAGCCAATCAGAGCCAGGAGGCGGGTCTTGGCGCTGTCACTCACCCTCGGGTACGTGTGCTAAGATGCCAACAGCAGAGAAACAATTTGCCGGTCGGTGGCCATGCTGATTTACCTTAGCATTCATGACGGGCTCAGGAAGAAGCTGTAGCGTGACAGAGAGCAGAGGGTGTAAGCGGTGCGTACAAAAGCATGATTGACAGCGCTAAGACCCGCCTCCGGGCTCTGATTGGTTGTTCCTAGTTAGCACTGGGAGAAGAATATTAGGGTCAACCTAAAAAAAAAAATTTATTTACGAAAATAAATGTATAAAATTACTTGATAATCATAATATTATGAGAATAATATTGTAATAATATGAAAATATATGTATCATGTACAATGTATATGTATATTGATAGGTATATATGTATGGATAGATTTGTTCACATTCTGCACATACTTGCTTTATAGATTTATTCTTGTGTGCATTCAGTTACGGTAGATGTATATATGTTCGAATGTGTGTGTGTATGCACACATGTATGCGTGTGTGTATGTAAATGTGTACAGATGCAGATTCATACTAGTCCTAAAGTGACAAATATGACTAGACATGTCACTACACCACGGTTGTGACATGTCTGAAACAAATCAATAAATGAATAAAAAAATGAGAACAGTGAATATTTCAAGGATAAATTTGTAATATTACCACAAAAAAGTCGTAAAATTATTACCTTATTCTCATAAGATGGCGACATTTTTTCAACTTTGTTCTCGTCATGACTTTATTCAAGAATTATTTTGACTTTATTCTGGTAATGTGGCCTTATTCTCATAATTGTATGAATTTATTCTTGTAAATGCGGTTTTTTAAAAAAATTTCTTAGTGTGGCCCTAATACAACACTTTCAACAAATCTGTGAAAAAAAAAACAAATATTTTTCTAAAAGTTAGATGCTGGAGTTTTTTTTTTTAACAGTTTTCTTCTCACAGACCTATAAAATCAGTTGTACAGTTGTTGTGCATATCTAACAAAGGACCTGAGGATAGCACAGTACATCAAAGCCACAAACAACCACTGGATGAAACCTGTGGCTCTAAAACGCGATCCTTCAAAATTAGTTTTGATAAGTATCATTAGTGGCTCGGCTATCTGGAGGTTTTCAAGGATCTGAGAGAAATTGTGAATTTCGTTGACAGCGCTCCAGACGTTTAAACATTTTAAAATGTCCATTAAAGATGTTGCCATAGGTATTGGATTTGCTGCCTGGGCCTTTTATACTCTGGCGAGGACCTCAACCATTTATTTGGTAGAGAACCCAGCTCATAAAATTAGCCCATTTATTTCTGTTTTCTCATTAGTCTGTTTGGCTACACCTCACAGCTTTCACTTTGTCCAGAACTTTCCCCCTAATTAACATTTTTTCAACAAAAAAAAAAAGAATATACCTGAACGTTCTGTTGAGAACTGGCTCAGACATCTACAAGGGTAAAAAAGGAGCATGAATAAAAAGCTTCAGTCCGGTTTACATGGACTTCATAACGGGGTGGGTGGGGGAAAAAATAAAAAAAGAAAAAAAAGAAAAGAAAGAAAATTACAGTAGCTGCCAGTAAACTGGAGAATCACTTTGTCACAGCGCTGCGGCTCGTGTTGTACATGGTCCAAACGTGGTGGGATGAGAAGTCTTCTGCTGTCTGCTAAACGGAGACTAAGTGGAAGCCATCGCTATTACCTTGGATAGTTGCGGTTGTCAGCTTGCCATGTCCATGATGGCAAGCAGATCTGCCAAGTTGACTCCGACGTGAATGAGAGTGTGAGACATAGGTATCCAATGCTGTGTGTGTGTGTGTGTGCGTGGTCATGAGTGCGCCTGGAATTGTTGGTTCCAGAAACATGATAGAGTTCATCTTTATTAAGAGCCACTTGATAAGTTTACATAAGGGAGTTCCTTGTGTATTTTTGTTATATATTGGGTGCATAAAATTAAAAGATGCATGTGAAAAGTTGGATGGTAGAAAGTCAACAGCAGAGACATGGTAAGTTAGATTACAGTGTTTCCCGATGACGTTAAGGATGTACATACAGTTGTGATTATATTATAATGTTCTTTTCCCAGGGTGAAATGAATTGGGTGTAAAAGTCTTTGTTGTGAATTTTGTCAAAATTACACAATCACAAATTTATGTTTCTTAGCTGAGCTTACTTTTTTTGTTTGTTTGTTTTTTGTTTTTTTTTTTATTGAGAAATCAGAGTGTGCTCAGGATCATTACCTCACTGGAACACTAAATTGTGCCCAAGTTTTATTTGTCTCTCTTGACGGTTTGAGGACCATTTGGTGAATTGGGGAGATATTTGTCTATTATTGTTGTCCATTTCCTGCAAGGTACGACCACTGCTGGCGGAGAACAAGCCCGCAGCATGATCCTAATACCGGCATGTTTGAGCGTCGTTCCAATTTTCCCCAGTTTAACAGTCTCACCAGTACATCTCTAAACACGCCTCATCATTGTGGCTAATTAGCTCCACCTATTTCCTCTGAACACGGACTCACATTTTGTTTTGTTAGATTGTAAGTACAGCTTCACTTTCTCTCTCTCTCTCATATATACATATGCAAGAAACAAAAGGACATCAATAAGTGTTTCAAGATGCTCCTGATTTGTATTCAAAGATTTCCTATGAATTATTAGCACAAATTGTAATCAAATGAAAAATTCAAGCTCGTACGTTAAGTCAGTTGCTGTTCTTTGATGGAATATGTTGATTAGCTTAGCCGTGTTGGCGACCAAACTCCACAGAGGCCGAGCGGAAACATTGTCTTAAACCAAAACAATGTCAGTATACGTGACAAAACCTTAATAATACCTCTCAGTGGTTAGCACTAAAATATCCCTGCAATGACTAGACTTGCGCATTCGACGTATGAAGAAGATTCTTGCGTATGAAGATGCTCTTAAGCGACTTTTATCGGTTGGGAAACTTGCCCTCTCTCTGACACAAGACACCTGAATCCAACCTCAGCCCCGGTCAAGAAATTGACCCTCACAGGCTCAGAGGAGCAGGTTTTGTTTCTACTCTTAAGAGCAACGTCCGTCGTCGGACACGAACTCAAGCCGACGCAAAGGCACGCCTGCACATTGTCTGCACATTTAGAATAACACTTTCGCAACCACACGTTCCCCCCCCTAACCCCCATCTTTCTCCCTTAAACACGACTTTCAAAAAGAAAATCATTCCCAAGCAACAATGCCCTTGGAGAAAAGTGTTGCATTTGTATTCAAGCCGGTGCGACTGTGAAGAGGAAAAATAGGAGGGTGGGTTTAGAATACCTTTTGACAATAAGCTATAAAAAAAACTTAAAAAAAACTTTACCAAGCCAGATGACCTTGTGGCTTCATAGGCAGCCCTTGCATTTATTAATTATTACAATTCATTGCCTCTCCACTTAAACTGTACAGCTCTTTGCAATCAGTCCAAGATAAAAATAGAGCACACCCTGATTTGTTTTGTCACATAGGAATCTCCACAAGAAAAAAAAAAAAGAGAAGAGAAAAAAAATCATGATCAACAAACCAGAATTACTCCACTGTTATCACACACATATCAAACACAGTTGCAGATTAATTTGAACTTGTTGGGAGAGTTCTGGGTGCCCAAAACGTGGCGACCGCGGCAATTACGTTCTTGCAGCTTTCTTTCAGGCGTTATATGACTGAATTCTCGCTGGTCCAACTTTCTGCTTTCTCCCCTCCCCAGAAAGAGGGGAGTGGATCAGGCCATCTCTGCCCGTTGCCAAAACAGTATCTCATCACCAGGCTTGCTTATGCGACTGGACAGGCCAGGATTTAGCACTGCGTGCCTCATCCATCTTTAGCGCTCTCCGGTACTCACCTCATAAAAGAGACAGTGATGAATAAATGTGCTCTTACCTTTTTTTTTTTTTATTTACTCCCTCGGCTTGGGGAAGTGAGGCCACCCGTTTGTCTGTGTTCAGAATGGATTATTTTGAACCTAAAAAGTTGCTGTTGCACTCCAGAGGTAGCTATGCGTCCAGTTATCCTGCATGCCCCTATGTAGCATTGATTAATTGCTACAATCTATCTTTAAAGAATTTTAAAGATAGATTGTAGCGTTATCCTCTGAGCCATAAGAGACGAAGGGGAGTTAGCAGGAAAACGCAGCTTTGTGCTTTCAGTTGCCCAGACTACCAGCTAAGTAATATAGTAAGTTTGTTTACAACTGCTTTATTTAGTCCTATTGTAACATCTCTGTTAGTTTTGCCGTCACTTTTGCTCTCACACTAACAGGTGCAACAATAAAGAGATAGAAGTAACTCAGTTTCCCTGTTAATGGTGGTAATATTACACCCGATTGCCTGTGAATCCCCTAACTCTGTTTTGAGAACCAACCCTTAGCGATGATAGTTTTATTTTCAGGTATTATCCCCCAGTTTACTTTCTTTGTGTACCTTTGTGGAGGATGAAGCAGCGAACGCAACTTATGTTTCCCCGAATGTTTTCGTCTAAGGAATACAAAGAACTTTCCCACTAGCTTGGGGTTGGTAGGCATCTTCCACTCGATATGTGTGCTTTTCTTAAAGTGGATCTGGGAGTTGCTCTACAAATTTCCCATTGAAGCTTTCTGTAGCCTTGTTTCGAGCCAACCAACTCTGTAGCTTACCGTCTCACTATATCCTCTGCAGAGCAGGTAGGGAACCTACCATGTACTCACTTTGGTTCATATAAACCTACAATTATATCAGAATACTGACTACGCAAATGAACGTTTTAGGATTGAGCCTGGGATTTGTTTTAACTTCTCATTTTTTAGGTGGTGACCTTTGGGGCATGTCCTTTATTTGTATGCTGTTAGTGCACCAAACACACAATTAGATGTTCTGCTGCTGAAGACAACGTAGAAGCAGGTAAGCCACATTTAATCATTGAGATTATCTCGCACGCTTACATCAGCGGGGGAACGTTGTCTCTGGATCTCTCCGCGAGATTACACAGGCACCTTTGATGACTCATACTGTTCTTTCCATTAGCTAGTTGGATGCCGTACTTGATCCTCGATTAGCGAGTGCTTCATAGGGCGTGTTTACGTGTCCTCTAATATTTTAGTTTGATGACACGCAACTTCTGAAAGCAGAGGGAATGTGATGCGCCTGGAGGAGTCACTTCTGTGTGGATGAAGCATATCGTCATATGTTGAGTCATGATTAGAGTCTTTATTATCACAGATTAGCTTAATATCCTGTGTGATGATATATGTGTTAATCGCCATCGCTATTGTTCTGTATGCAGCAGCTAAGACGCGAGTCTTTGATTTATCTGGACAGCCGACTGCACAAACGGTACATCTAGAAAACCCAAACGCATTCCTGCGGGTTTTTTTGTTGTTAAAATAAAAGTTAATCACTTTAAATGTGACCTGTGCAGTTCAGAAAAGAAGCAAATCAAATAAAGTGCAACATGTTTATTTCATAGACGTCCAAACCTATATGCTAATGCTCTATTGAAGCCCTTTTGGTGCAGACTTAGAGGCTCCTAAAACCAACACTAAATGTGGAAACTTCTCACTGGACTTTAAGACTGAAGTTGGAAGTTCTGAGAAAATGTTGACAAAGTCTGAACGCGAGAAATTGGCAGTTCTCCAACGTAACGCTACGTTGAGTCACGCCATTAGCTAAGCAGCTAAAGTTGACGTAAAACATGGCGTCAAAAACATTACTTAAACATTGAACCGTAGGTCAATCTTGAGCTTGGATGATTGTGGATGAAGGGTGAGAGCAGCACATACACGCACATGACTGACACTGATGAGACACTATTCCTGGCTCTGATTGGATGTTTCTGACCGGGAGCTGTGTATTATTGCAAATGATAGAAGGATAACTGGGAAGAGTCAGAGGAGCTTCATCCCCCCCACTCAGATTTTCTGTCTCGTGTTATACTGTGACAAAAGTGTGCCTTTTGCTAGCACACTTTTTCTTTCCACTCAACTTTCCATGGATGCAGCCCTCAAAAGAGAAAGCTCTTTTAGTAACTACATTTTTTTGCATGTGTGTTACTGTGTGCAAGACAACTATCAAATACAGAATCCCCCTCATCTGTTTATGTAGATCGTAGCACCACGCACATACAGAAAGAAGCTTCACCCAGCAAGTAAAGGTGCGCTGATGTGGAATAACAAACTGTGTTGAACTCAAAAGAAAAGAGGAAGCTAATTTCCTACATCATTAACATTGATCCTGTAGGAGCAGGGAATGTTTCCCCTGGGCAAAATTAACATTTGGGGAAAGAGCAATTCACTTAAAGCTCTTGGACCGTAAACAACAGAACCTGTTGAATTCAGGTTTTTTTCCCCACATACTTAACTGAACAAGGCATTTACCTCAAATTTACTTTGAGGTAACTGTATTTTTATCCATATCTGTATGGATTAAAAATA
Organism: Poeciliopsis paucimaculata; assembly: GCA_903067055.1. Taxonomy (NCBI): domain Eukaryota; kingdom Metazoa; phylum Chordata; class Actinopteri; order Cyprinodontiformes; family Poeciliidae; genus Poeciliopsis; species Poeciliopsis paucimaculata. Next base: position 16,356 of record CAEGAD010053195.1, read on the forward strand.
ACTTGGAAAGTAACTTTTTGTCATCAGGTTTCCATTTGATGACACGGCTGACCAGTCAAAGCCGTGCTTCGGCGTAAGCCCATCATCCCAGGGCTAATCCTGTTCTAAACTGCCCAGAGCTCAGCAGCGAAGAACAAGAATCCCCCCACACCCCCTCCTGGAGCTAATCTTCCTGGGAATCCCGGATTACACGCAGTACCAATAGTGAATCCTCTAAACATAATCAGGTAAGATACTGGATTAGGCAGCTCTCTCTCTCTCTTTGCGGTCTCCTTTAATTCAGCCTCTGTTAATACATGGGCCAGCGTTAGAAAGTTGAGAAGACAGTGGAAGTTCTCAGGACGGACGCAAAGATCCATTTTTCTCGTCTACAAAAGTGTGTGACTTCATCGTCTGCAAATCTGCTAAATTTAAAAAAAAAAAAAAAAACATGTTATGAATCCATATATGAGGATTTTATCACACTTCCAAATTCTCCTCCCAACTCCAAAAGTCACAGTTCCCAAACCAAACTACAGATGGCACTATTGGTTCAGTCTGACAGGCAGTGAAGAGCAATTTCTCATGTTGACTAAGAGTCAAACTGACAACTCTTTTTCCTCCTATATAACTTCATCCATGTGCTCGATATAAATATAAAATTTACACGGGAGTCAAACAACACAACCAAAAAAAATAAATAAAACCTCAACTCTGCATTAAATCAAACAGCTTTTCACTCTGCAACTCTTCAAAAGGCGGTCCGTTCTGGGCTGAGCCTCTCTCCTCTGTAAAACTAACTTTGGTCGGTCGAAGTTAAAACATCGCCTGGTTTTCATTGGTTCTGGTAAATTGCTGAGGCAAATCAAACGCAGACACTCGCGAGCCAACCCAAAGACATAAAAAAAAAAAAAGAATTTCCTCACTAGCTGCGTTGAGCCGGAGACCTGTGTCAGCTTAAGAGCCGTCAGAAGAATATGAATTCGACAGTTCTTTTTCCTCAGCCCAAAAGGAAAATTGTAGACAACTGCCATGGCTTTAAAAGAAAGAAAAAAAAAAAGGTATGGAAGTAAAAGTTGATCCTTCATGGGTGAACAACTCCAGATTATTATCTGGTTCAGGCTCAATTCGTAAAGCCTGAACCGGATAAGACAAGCAGGCCCGCCTCAGACGGCTTTAAGATGCGTCCCTTCCTCTGTCTGGCAGGATTTGTCCCAGATTCATCAATAGACTTTTTCCTCCAGTAATCATTGTCAGCATATTTTTGGAGGTCTGCATTGACGAATGACAAAATTTTTTCAGCTTGCTGCAGTTTAGTCAGCTGCCATCTAAGGCCAAACAAACCTGTAATTAACCTTCTGCAAGAGACAGAAGTTTTAGTCTCGGGTTTCCTCCATATTTTCCATTTCAGAATTCCATTATTTTTCTGACTAAATTTCCTTATTTTTCCTGTTTTTTGCTACACTTTGAACATTAGTGCACAAACTGTTGGGTTTTCATATTGAGCTGAGCTGTTTTATTTATTTATTTTTTTTTTTGCATCTGGGCTAACTTTATATCAGCTTCAACTCAGAAAAATTCAGATTCAGATCTGTAGTTTGTTCCACTTTGGAAAAAAAAAAAGTTTATTAGTTTATTTTACAGATAATTGTGAAAACGAGCATACGGGATCATAAATAGCATGTATTGTACAGCTAATGTGTTCTGGTCACACTGTATGAACATTAATGTTGACGTAGTACTAAGTGATAACAGTTCAAACCTGCTAGAAACTGGGGTGAATCAGGGGGCTGCATGATCCAAGCTGGGTAGCTATCTACAGCATGGTTTACTTAAGTTAGAGTTATTGAGAGCATCCTCCATTTTCTGTTAAATATCAAATAATTACAGAAAAAATAAATCTAAAGGTGGTAGAAAAAGAAAAAAACACTTGTTGATGAATGAATGGTCAGATTGTAAGGATGTTTGAGCTGCCATGTTGCTCCGACTTAGAAGAAAAAGGAAACGTGAAATCGGGCGACCTATGACATGGTGATCTGCATGGACTCCAGCATCTCCTCCACTGCCTTTATGGAGCATTTGTTCTCCTTATTGCCTCGACCAGCCAGCTGCAAAGGAAGGAGAGGGAGAGGAAAAAAAACAAAAAAAAAAACATTACGTATTAGGCTTAAATAACATAAAACCAGAACGGGACTAAAAGGATTAATCGAGTAAGGCAAGATTAATTGATTACTGAATTAATTGTCAACTAATTTAGTAATTGATTAATTGTTAACTGCAGTATATAGACAAGGAAAAAGGGCATTTGCTGAAAGAACACAACTCAGAGCAATAATTAAGTCTGTTCATTATGTATGAGGCTTAAAACGCAACCGGTTTAGGGCTCAAATGATTAATTGAACAAATGGTGATTAATCATCAACCAGTTTAGTAATCGATTAATTGTCAACTGGAGTATAGAGGCTCTAAAAAAGGACATTTGCTGAAAGAACATCCTAATAGCAATAATTTTGCCAAAGGTGTACAAAAATGTATATACTTTGCATTTAAAATAAAGAAAAACCTTTGTTTGTAAATCTGTTTTAGTTTTAGCGTCACCTTGCTTTTAATTTTGTAAAAAAGGAAATGACTATTAAGAACTTTTTGCTGTCCAGTTATTAATCAAAATATAAATAGATTGGTAGACAGTATTTCTTTAGCTACAGATGCATCCTGTGCTACAAGCGAACAAGCGTACACTACAGAATTGCTATTATATTGCATTTTAGGCAATACTTTATTTTCTTATTCAAAAAAATAATATAATTATATTCTTATTTGCATCTTTTAGCATATTTATAATGTGTAAAAAGGTTGAAGTAGTGAAATTTTTAAAATCGGATTAATCATCAGAATAATTGATAGAATAATAGATCACTAAAACAGTCATTAGTCACAGCCTTAAACCAGACACTTTAATAAGGCTTCATAGATGGCTCATCCATTGAAAACATCCCAATTTCAGTTTCAGACCTAGAAGCTGAAATAATCAGATCTAGAGTCTTTAGAGTTGGCAAATAGGTCGTGCAAAATAAGAAATCACCTCTAATTAAAAAGAGTTTTGTTCAAATGTTGCGTAAGTGACATTTTTGATCGAAGAGTGGTTGGCTTGGAGACAGGAGTCTAGTATGAGTCCACTTCCATGGCCTCTGGAGCAGGAGCACATAATACCCCCGATGCTGATGTCTGTGCCATGTCCAGACTGTTTCACAGGAAGTGCCGCGAATCATAACCACAGCTGTGTACGAGACAACTCAAGCGTACACACCCAGCAGCACAATCTTTCTAATCAATTTAGTTCTGCAGAGGGCAAGACAGCCCCTTCCAAAATACATCAAGAAAAGATGACTTCCTTAACTGTAGGCAAGGAGCCAGAAATGGAACAAACTCGTCCAATCAAACCTTTTACGCAATCATTCAGGGCAATGTGTTGAGGTGAGGTCGGGCCTACAGGCTGCTGCAACGATGAACAATATCAGTGACGTCGACAATATGTTCAGTCGAACAGCTTTCCTCCAGAGAGTCCCCTGGTTGCAGAAAGCAACTGTCTGGACTCAAAATTCCAAGTCAAAAAGTCAGGATTCGTGTCAAAACATAAAAGCAGATTCTAAAAGCTTTCAAAGTTTGAAGTGATCTGAAGTGCAAACGTACTTTTGATATTACACAGGTCCTTGGATGCTTTGTAAGGTTTTGTCCTAAACTGCAGATACTCAAGAGCAACAGATGGGCAGCTGAAGAGACCAAACCCAGGGCATCCGCACCCATCTAATGTAAAAATGCTTTATTAAAACAAATGGGAAATTAAATGTTGCTGTAACAACATATCAGACAACTTTCTTCAAAGAGTTGTTTGTAGATGCTGACTTCTGTGAGCAGGAAGGATCTTCTCTAGCAGTCAGTATTGCAGCAAGCTAGAAGAAGTCTCTGACTGAAGAAACTCTCCAGTTGTAAAACCAGATTCGTGAAAAGGATGCTCGGAGTTGTCCAGAATTTTCCTGATTTTAAGAAGGGACGCACAATGACATCGGTATCTGACGATTTTAGTCATTTTTTAACATAGCGGTATCGGCCCGATAGATAAAACTGGGCTGATATTGAAAACAATGTTTGTATCCTTGTAAATTACATTAGGTAAAACACTTGTGTGTATACTGTGTTTATTTAGTAACTACATAATCAGTGTGCATTTATTTTATGTAAGTTTTGGATATTGGCTGTAAAGCCAATGTTAATATCAAATAATGATATCGGGAGAAATGTTTACGCTGGTACATCACTAAATATTACATTTTCAATCACACTGCTCCTGTAGATTTAAGTCTTTTAGACACTGGCCCATGTCCAATCAATGCAAGATGATAAAAACCCGCCCACTCAACGTACGCCCCTCAACTTCAAGACATGCAGTTAACCAAACTGCAAGCAACTTTTACATTTTTGAAGCAGTGTAGAAAAGCCCGCTTACTCTTTTTTTCTTCTTCTTTTTTCCCCAATAAAAAGCACCGCTTTTATTGAATTGACACGTTTATTCATTCCACCTTTGGCTCTGCTCAAGAGTCCACAAACAGGAAGTAGCTGTAACCTAAACCTAGCCCATACTGCTATTTCCATGCTAGAACTTTTTCCTTCCCTTTTTGCCAAACTTAGACAGGGCAGTTGGCGAAGGTATAAAATTGGCTACGTAATTTCCAACAGTGACTCATTCTTCTAGATTTATTGTGTGCGTGTATATATATATATATATATATATACATATATATATGTGTGTGTGTGTTGAGATGGTGTAGCTGCAATGATCAGCGCATTTAATTGCTAATGCACCATTAGCCCAGGCCTCGTAGTCAATTATCTCCTCAGCCTGAGGTGAGACCAACACATTAACTTCTGCCCTCCTCTCCAACAGAAGGAGCAGACCAGACAGCTTCACATCTATTTAGAGCATCTGATAATAGAGTCATGAGGCAGTGGGAGCCTGTGGTTCGTGACAGTGGAGCTAATCAGAGAATATGTTTGGAGAGTTGGGGCACGAGGCCAACCCACGTAGTGCAGCCGAGAACCCCCTTCTCCCCCGAAACAATCTCCAGGACTTTCAGATGTCAGTACCTTGGTCGGCCGTGACCTCTCGTCGACGTCTCGCGCCCACCTGCCCGACCCCCGACCCCAACGCTGAGGTATGACAATCACCAGGTACTGGAGTGTAATAAAACCGGACGACTGACACGAACAACACTTTAAAGGGACCATCAATCAGCCAGCACAAAGAGCGCAGCAGGCTGCAGCTGTCTCACGGAGGCCTGCATCACCGCTGCCTTAGAAAGGCTCAGAACTTATTAAACTGGAGGAAGGACAGACGGAATGAAGGGCAGAACCTCACACCTTATTATTTAGCTCGTTTCACGTGGGTGGGAGGGGGTTAAAAAAAGAAAAAAAAGAGGGGGGGGGGAGGGAAACGCAAGATTGCTGAAAGGCATAATAACATTGCTACAAACAACTACACCAACGGTTACAACTTTTCAGTTCGTTGGGCAAGAATTTCAACGAAATG
>CAEGAD010053218.1:0-11019 GCA_903067055.1 Poeciliopsis paucimaculata
ATATATGTATCCTATATACATTATATATATAGATATATAGACATATATCTATATATATAATGTACTTTTTCTGAACGTCTTGAAAACTTCTACCACTGCTCTCACACATCATGAGAGCAGTGGAGCACATGTACTCCACTGCCACAGAATCAACTCACCTGCAGCTAAATATCTGCAGCAAGGATCTAATGAACTGAAATTATTAAATTACACACTCTGTTTTCTACATTGAGGAAGATTCAGTCACGTGGCATGTTGTATGTTTAAAACTAATGGCTAGATCTACTTTGTGATCAGTTTAGTAAATTATTATTCCACCAATCAGGAACACTCTTTGAGAATGTTTTAAATCTTTTTATCACTTTGAATGGCATACAATCATAAAACATACACCTTTTAGCTCTGCTTTAAATGTGGTGGATATATGAAATGGAGTTCCCAATGTCATATATCTGCAATTTGCAAAAATGAAATATCTCTGTCTCAACATGTCGCCGTTACACCCTTTTTTGATAATGTCATGTGCTAGACGGCTTACATGTGACTTTGGTATAGTTAATCTGAAATACTCTTAGGTCTATTTTCTCAGTGAGCAAACTATATTTAGTGGTATTAAAGGGTTTCATTAGAGGAAAGAGCTGGTAGTTTTTAAAAGTGATAGATTAATCTGGCTTGTTTTGCCTTATTGCAAGTGGAGATGAATAATATGGCTATTATATCTAGTAGGAAATAAAACTGTTTTCTGCTCTGGTGTGGAAAAAAAAATATCCCCATTTGTGGTTTTCATTTATATTGTATGGTTTCAACTAGCTTTATGTTGAGGTCAGAAAAGGTTTTAAGTTAAAAAGGAAAAAAGAAAAAAACTCAATCCATATGAATAAATATTGTGAAGTCTTTCCTTTATGTAACATACATATATGCAGAAGTTTATTAGTCATTCTCATTTTTAATTCTTGGAATTATTTTCAATGAAATATCCATTATTTTATGCTTGAGAGTCAGATTATCTAACATTCTAATAAGTTGCTGCAGCAAAATTAGAATTGTGGGTGCTTATTTGTTGTAACTAGTTTAATTGTGGGTGCATTAATGCCACAACATTGTTCCAGGAAGACATTTTGTATACGCACTGTGTTTTCGAAAGGCTATAGTTTAACCATTCAAGATCTGAGATATCCTCCAAACATGAACAGACCAATACGGTCTCATTAGGTTTTAAATGGCTGATGAATTGTGATAGGAAACAATTACTGATTCCATTACAAAGGATAAAGTTTATCTTTACTAGATGTTTGATGAAACTAGATGAATGCTAATAATTTGAAAGTAGTGCCATAAATAGATAAAACCCACTCTCCCCATGATATTTTGGGTCATTTGAAGGAAAAAGTTCAAAATGTTGATTCATCTGATCTGTGTTACATCATACTGCATGAAATCGTAGAAACGTTGATTCAGACATCTAAAATTGTGCTTTGTTGAACTGTTGGTATTTTTCTGACTGCTTGGAGGACATCTGAAATGTTGACTTTATCCCCAAACTCCTTCTCTCAGTGCTCCAGTAATATTATCTGCTGGCCTCGGCCAATGACAATCACCCCACCAAGGACAAAGCCTTCCCCTAAAACATTTCATATTCATATTTTAAGTCAATGCAAATCCATATGAGCACTGTAAACTCATTTTTCTTAAAAAAAAAAAAAAAAACAAAAAAAAAAACTGTCTAAATCTTTAATGCAGTACTTTTTATGTAGTATGATCTATTTCTTACTGATCATAGATTATATCTCTACAGTCCTACAAAGGACTGTGATGTATTATTTCTTCAAGTTATTTATGGCTTTGGAAGATTTTAAGGTTTAATATGTATTTTTATTCATAATTTCTTTTTAAAATAGATATTACACTCGCCTGTTTTACTACAATGAGGTGCTAAAGCAAAGGGAACCAGTGGTTGTAGAAATGTTGCAGTGAGATACACATTATGTGTGAGAGAGAATTATACTGCATTTGCAAAAAAAAAGGTAATAATTCCCCGTGCGTCAAATTTTATACATAGACTTGAAGAATATGGCATAGGGTAGCAAACTCTCCCTGGAGAAAGTTATTATTGCAGATATTAAACATGACACAAAACTGATGAAGAGCACACTTTTGCTTCATGTTTTAAGTCAGTGCAAATGGTGAAGATACTGGTAAGCTACAGTTTGAAAATTACTCTCTCATTCTTCCTTTAGCTATGTTTCAAGCGTTGCTTCAATTCAAATCCATATCAATCTAAACTGGCTCTTCGTAAGTCACAAGAACTTTGCAGGAACGAGGTTTTCTAATAATTTGTTTCCGGTAATGAAATTAGCAGATTGTCAGTACAAGCACACTGTTTGGTTATACTGCTAACAAGTTTTGATACTTTGACAGAGCTTCTGTTCATAAATGTTCATTAAATTCTCTCTGCATTGTGAGGTATATAGGTTTAAGTATTGAAAGCAACAAAAATCCAAAATAAGATAAGAAACAGAAAGAAATGTTTATTCACAAAAAGAAAAAAAAGAGGTGTCATGATTTCCATACACACCTATGTAGCATTGTGTATTTAGTACAGGGATTCCAACTTTTCCTTAAACTGCATAATCATCACAACTTTTAAGCATAAAACAAGAACTGCTTATTTCATTGATGGGAAACCCAGTCAGTGTTCTATGTTTTGAATCCATTACCATATTTTGTACATGCATGTATGTCACAATTTCAAAGAGATACTGGATGTGAAGACATTTTTAGCATTGTGTTACAAAGCAATAATAAGTTTTAAACATTTTTGATGTTTAGCAACTGAACAGAGGTGATTTGCCAACCATCATATTTGCAGGCCAATGCTACCTTTCTTTTGGTGTCATTGGAAAAATACCTTTACGCTATGGTATACTTCCTTAGAAATGTAGTTTCTTCTCTTTTGGCCACATCTGGTCCCTCTGCTCTGTGAGTTGCCATGTTGTGCTTGCTCGCAACACAGCTTGGAACCTTATTAGCACTAACGAATTTGTTCTTGACACTAATTACAGCTTTGCAGTAGAGCTGTGCAGTGGGCTAGACAAATGAAAGGCGACAATCTTCCCATCACTGAGGCTTTTTTGTGTGCACAAATAGCATAAGGTGTGGCGGAAGAGGGCGGACTACAAAGGATCCTCGTCTTGTTGTTGAATTGAAGGTGGTCTCTTTGAACAATAGAGAAGGAGGGCTGGATGTTGAGATGGAGCAGAGGCAATATTATCGGGAGGGAGTTCTTTTTGTCTTCATTTCGAGTTGAGGAGAGAGGAGGGTCCCAAAGTCTTGATGCTTCATGCATCACTAAAAAGGCAATATATCTCTGCCAGAAAGGGTTCCTCTGCCTTTATTTGTTCTTTTTTTTTACTGCTTCCCATCTTGCAGGCTCATGTTGCCCACAGTGGAGACTACTCATTGCTGCTGTCTGAGAACAGTCTGCATTTTCTGTTGCAGACTTCAGTCCCAGTCTGCATAGGTGTATCCCCAGGTGAAATGATACATTCTGAAAGCAAGGAATGGCCTGTGACTATGCAAGTGTCTAAAAATGGAACTGCTCCCCTGATGTCAAGTTACTCTCAACACTCCAAAACTCCACTGTGAAAGCTCATGGTGGCAAAATGTTGGCAATGGGTAATGGACTCACTCATAGGACTTTACTACTTTAGAGGAGTCAGGATGCAACTGATGATGAGGAAGGTGTGTGGGCGGCACCACCAACGCTGCTGCAGATCAGTAAAGGGAGCAGCAAGCAGGAGGAGCTTGTGCTGTGCCTCTGAAGAGAGAGAAAAAAGCGAGGGACCTGGAGATAAGTGTATGTGGAGATAATAAAGTGGGTAGCAAGCTTGTTTCCTGTCAGGGATCATAAGCCAGGCTATGAGATGCCTGGAGGAGTTTAGCGTCTGGGTAGATAGTATAGTTCTTTCAAAAGCTGCTAGCATGCTTGGACTGGCCTCTTATTTACTGCAGAGGGTGGCAAAATGTCACAAAAGGGCTGTTATGCTTTGCTTGAGCTGAGTTTGTTGTATTTTAGGTGCCAAATCAGTTGGAAACCTCATAGGCACACCCCCGAGCACTGAGCTGGACGATGTTGAGGGAGTCGCTGGAAAATATTTCAAAGTTAGTTTATCATGCTTTTCAGTGAGCAGTTACTTCTGGTCCAGCTGGATAGTGTTGACGGCCCATAGTGCCTTGCAAACATATTCACAACGCTTGAACTTTTCAACTGTTGTCATGTTACAATCACAGACGTGATTTTTCCATGTATTGGTTATCCATGTGATAGACCAACACAATAGATGGAAAGTGGAAAATAATGCATTTTTTAAAACATTTTTTAAAAAATGCATGTAAAAACATGCATTTTTGTTTTTAAAAAAACACTCAAGTATGATATGTCTTTGTATTTAGCAGTCCTTAGCACATAACCTCCTTCAGACACTTCTTAGAAAAAATAAGAAAAAAAAACTGTCCACCCATGTGTAATATAATGTTAATTGATCTGTTCTGTGTAGGTCTGAGAGGTTTGTTGGAGAAGATTAGTGAAGAAACAGCATCATAAGAACCAAAGAGGATAACAGAGATAAAATTGTGAAGACATTTTTAGCATTAGATTCCAAAACAATAATAATATCTCATGGCTCAATCCGTCATCCACAAGGCCAAAACTGACAAACTGGCCAGGTAGAGCGTTAATCATAGATGTAGCCAAGAGGCCCATGGACTTTGCAAGGGAGCTGCTCCAATGGAAGAATATGTTGACTCTACAGCTGGTGTTTGAAAACTCCACAAATCTTTGGGGAGGCAAAAAGAAAGTCATTATTGAAAGAAGGAAAGGGACAAATAAAAAGAGAGCGAAAGATAGATTTAAAAATGAAACCAAACATTACTGTGCTCCCACTTCACTGTTATGTATGATTTTGTATTGGTTTTAACAAAAGACGCAGTAAAATTCATGGTAGGTTTGAGTTGTTGCAGGAATATTTCTTTTGAACAGTGAATGTTTTTATTTGCACATGCAAATATTAAATATATTGTATTATATAAGAACATAATACAAAAACCTATGACATTATAAAATAAATAGCAAGCTATAATAAAATAGTTAAATACAACTCATTTTTTCAAGAGTAAATCAAAATCACATACCATTTGAAATTAACAATAGTTTTGTTTTTTTTAAATAATAAATGTCAGTAGTAAAATGAAAATCTTGAGGTAGAATGTTCCAAAATGAGAGCCCTCGATACTTAAGAGTACTGTGCCTAATTGCTGTTCTGCATAATGGTAAGTAAAAGGTGCAGGGTCTTGTTTAACAAGTGTGAATATCAGAATACTTAGAAAATATTTGAAAAATTGTTGGCAAATCAGGAGCCAAATGTACATGCTCACACACAAAAAGGAGATTTAAAATAAAAGTTCACATTAAATATAGCCAAGTTCTTGTGCTTTATAGAGAGACGAACAACTGAAATCTATTCACAACAATTCTTATTCTTAAACATTTCTTATGAAAAGCTCAGGGAGACATAAATGATATGTAACATGTAAAAATATCAAACTATTCAGGAGAAAGAATACTTTTACTGCAATGTAAATACTAATCTTGGTTGTTCTTGCAAGGTAAGATAAATGACTCATATTTTAAGGGGCTTCTTAGCCAAGGTCGACTGAGTGAACCTTGGCTGAAGTTTGACTTGACTGACAGCGATACTCAGAAGCACCAAATATGGTGCGGATGCGGCACAGACTCTTGGGGAGATTCCGTGGTCCTCCCACGCAAACTCGCGTCCACAGCATTTTGTGGCAATGTGCAGCTCCCCATTCCTCCAAAACGACTCAACAGACACACAGTGCGCAACCTTTTACGCCCACTACTGATCACGATGGCAGATTTTTAGTTGTGGTATTAGATTTTATGGAAATTAAAAATTATTCTAAGAGGATAAAGAAAACATTTGGTTCTGTTTTCACAGCTGGCATGTGCATGTGTGTGTGTGTGTTTTTGAGTAGAAGTGAAAGAAAGGAGTGCAGCAGCATAGGTTATTTTTACACGTCCTCAGACAAACATCCATGTGTCGTCTTTGCCTCTGTTCTTTCTTTCGTTCAATGATTTGATAGTCTCCTCTTTTATTTCCCTAGTGTTACCTTTCTATTATTAGTGATTTCATTTTATCCATGTTGCAGACATATTCAGACATCACAAACTATTTACTCTTTCTGAGAATCTCAGCACATTCATAAATGAGTGCAGTGTCACATGTAGTCATTCACCATATGGACAAGTTTTTAACTAATTGTAGGTAACAACCAGTGGTCCGTCCATCTTTTTCCTTTGGGATCAACAAAAGTCTTTGAACATTTACTTCCAAATACATAGCCAAACTTAGCCCACGCATCTCAAGATAAAGATAAAGTGAAATCTATATGTGATCTTTCTGTGAGGGAGTTTTAGCATTAAATCTCCACATTCACTAGAATCAAAGTAATGGCACACTCGGGGAAAACTATCTCAATGCATTTGTTTCATTGCAACATAATGATTAAGGGAGATTGATTTTTAAAGTCCAGTTTGTGACACATATTCTGTTTTCATTCTTCACTGGACATTGATAGTCAGCATCTTTCCATGAAAGGAAAACAGGATTTAAGTAATTAAAAATTCAGTCATGGGCATGTCTTATGCTTGCCAGCAAATGCAGGCATCGACATGTTCCGTGTCGTCTGCCATTAGTTCATTTCCCACTGTGGCTCCACGCATCGTCACACTCACACAGGAGGAGGAGAAAATTGCTTGTTTGTCAAGCTGGCTATCGTCAGTATCTGCCTTGTTTGCACTCTTCAGCTGGAGTGCAGGGCACAAGAGTCCTCCTAAAGATGGCTTCTGCAACCTCTTTTTTTTTTTTTGGCCCGGAGTGGAGACGCAAGGGGAAACAAAAGCTATGTCATTGTGTCGGTGTGTTTGCTTCAGATTCGGTCAGAAATAGGTTGCACGGAGAGAACAGGTGGGAGGAGAGGCAGTGTCCGTATTACAGGAGGGGCACGAATTACGTGACACTGAAAGCATAGCTGTAATAAGCTCATCATCCTTCTGCTTTGTGCATTGCATCTTATCGTACCACGTTGGATCAAGCCTGTTCCAGATGACGCCAGCTGGTGTTGACAGTCAGCAGTGTAAATCATGGTGTGTGGGGTTGAATGGTTCTCATTCTGTGCTTTCTGATGTAGCTGCTTTTGCTTTGTTTGCTTCTTTACCAAGGGTGGACTTGAAGATTATTTTTTATTTGGGCGAAGCCATACAACAGAAGGATGTAAGCATTTAATTTAATAAACAGAAAAATGAAACACAAGCCATAAAAGCAAGCTGTTGAAGAGTTAAGCTGCTGCACTGTTTTGTACAGTTATTCAGGGTTTTACCTGGAAGCCACAGCTTTTATTCACCTTGTTATATGAATTATACCTTTTTAAAATGTGACCCAGAAGCCTTTGAAATACCTTGGCTTCTGTAAAAATCTAAATTGAGGCTTTTCTGTTGTAGAGGGGTTTGAATCAAATTCTATTCTTGTAAACATAATGAAAAATGATGTCCGGCATTGTGTAAAAGCCTCATGTTGATCTCCGTCATTGGCGTAATCTAATTACAAGCCATCTATCCACCATCTCATTCACGTTTAAAATTGTTACACAGATTATATTTCCTTAATAATCCAAGCCACATCATAAATTTTCAAAGCAATGTCATGGATGGATGTAAACTCCCATCTATGGGATACAAGAGATACCAAACAGTTTTGTTTCCTCTTACACATTTCCATCACATTCTGCTTTCTATTCTTAAAGATTAAGACTTCTTTGTATTGTATTTGTAATTAGCCTTCTCAGTTACATGGGGTTGAATATGAGACTGACATGGGGAGAGAACAAAGGTCCACTTGAGGTTTCTCATGAAGCAAATGGAGACAGAGTAAACAAGGGGATCTTTCCGAGGGGATTGTCGTGATGGAACGCACTGCAGTCGCGGTGCCAAGGTTAAAGCTTGTGTTGTTCATGTGGCAACTGTTCTTAGACTTCCAGTGACATCAGGGTGTTAAACGCTGTCCCAGACCTAATTTAGCCACAAAGGGTGGCTGGTGTAGGATCCTCTGTTCCTGTTTGTCAAACTGGGACCACTGATGCCAGGAGTGACATCACCGTTCAGATGCACAGGAAAGCTTTTAAACCCAAAACACCCGGGCCCAGCCGTGAATAGCAGGAAACCTGCACGAGTGTCATCGTTATATCTTCCAAATGAATTGAAATGTGTTTCTGGTTGAATGAGAATATTGGAAACTAACAAATCTTAATGATGAAAGAAGAAAAGGAGAGCTTGACCTTTGACTAGTAAGCAGCAATTGAGTGAGATCTTTATGAAATAATTACATTTACATCTACTTCATGTAACAGTTAATTTAATACAATTTCCTGCTAATTTTTAATGACAATTTTGAACCAAGTTTTAAAAGTAAAACACTCCACTTTGAGAAATCGGAGCTAAACAGTAATGAAAAAAACTAGAAAATAAGAATCAATATTTGACAGCTCTTGTGGGATTTTCTAAGAGTATGTTTTTTTCCCCCATTGTGGTTGCTATAATAGTAATAAATAGTGTAGCTTGACAAGAAACAATTAGACGAGGCAAATGTAAGACATAATAGCCTTCTAATGTTTTCCATTTGCTGTGGTTTGCAAAGAGATGCATGATTTACTGCAGCTTCTGAGCCATTTATGTCCAAATGCCAAAATAATAGCATGCATGCAGACACTGCACGTGTGCATGTGTGAAGAAAGTGTTTTATGTTTTGAGTTTACAGTGCCTTGCAAAAGTACTCCTATCCCTTAAGGTTTTTCGCTTTTTCACAAACTATATTATTGATGCTTTATGAAGTACGAAGTAGTGTGTCATTTTTAAGTGAAGGAAAATTGATTCAATGTTTTACAAATGATTTTATAAATACAAATCTTGAAAAGTTTGTCGTTATTTTGCAGTCCTAATTGCACTTAGACCTGGACTTTGACTAAGCCATTATTATGCATGGATATGCTGTTACCCTGACCAGTTTATACTTAGTTTGGCTGTAGGCTTAGGGCTACTGTCCTGCCTCTAACAGGTTTTCTTTCAGGATTGACATGAATTTAGTGCCATCCATCTTCCCATCAACTCTGACCAGCTTCATTGTCACTGTTGAAAGATAGAATTCCCACAGCATTAAGCTACCATCACCATGTATCATAGTAGATATTGTGTGTCCATCATGATGTGCAGTGTCAGATATCTGCCTCCCACAAAATTTTACATATAGGCACAAAAGTTAAATTTTGTTCTCATCTGACCTGAACATCTTTTCAAAGTGCAAGGTGTTAAATGTGAAGCACCTTGCACTGATCACTAATAATCCTGATCACTAATAATGCTGATCACTAATAATGCTAAAACATATCCCAGTTTGTGGCTGTGACATGACAGAAGGAAAAATAAAGAGTAAGAATATTTTTATCATCTAGATCTCATATGCTACAAACCTTTGTAGCATATGCAGAGGTTTAATGCTTCTTTTAGAGACACGGAGCCATGCCATACCATTGACCATACCAGTCAGGTTGGACTAAGTGTTATGCAGTCGTTAGGTTTGTTTGCTAAGTGAAGAATCAATTTGCAAGGTGTTAGCTCGAAGTGCATCACTAGCAGGGTGTGACGGAGAAGACTTATGTTGCTCCATCCTGGTTTGAGTTATGAAGAGCAAGGGGCTCCCCTGCTGTTCAGGGTATAACTGTAATAAATCGTTGACCTGCTGTGACACATCCAAGGCAACGTAGTGTGAAAAAACACAGTGACCCCTTAAGCGAAACAGCCAATTATTTTGACCTTGACTATTTCTACAGCTAAAGTGGCTGGAGCAGTATCACAGTTGTGATGTTGTGTTGTAGAACTGTTTTCCCTTTCAGCCGAGGTCAATAAGTGGGAAGTAGAAGCTCAGAAAGCAGGCCAATTACAGCAAGCTTGAAAACTTTTTTACATGCTTGGCAGAAACTAAAGCCATGGTTATAAATTATACATTCAGCCATTTTTTTTTTTTTTTTCTTTTTAAGATTTCTGTCTTTAAAACAATGACTAACACTGGTCTCAGAGTGCTCTGGTTTTTCTCATTAAAAAATAATGAGCTAAGTTTATGGTACAAGTAAGTTTTTTTTGTGGAAATTGTGCCAGGGAGGCACAGAATAAATGTTCCTGGATGAAAATCAACAAGTTTCTGCACTTAGATTTGCATATTAACTTCTGGATTTTACATTATGGAACAACTGAATTTGGGTGTTAGAGATGGACTGTGTTAAAATATTCTCACTGATTGCAAACCAGTTTCATACAACAAAAGACGGTGACGCCAGCTTCTTCTTTATCAAGCTATAATTTACCCTGAGTCCCACATTAGCCAGTTTTACTGTGCCTTGTGCTTGTGGCACATAATGATTATTAGGCTTTTAAAAATGTAAAGAGTCCCGTCAAGGTGACTGTGTTTGATTTTTCTTTTCTTTACAGTTTTAATTATACTGATTAATAGGTACTTAGAGCATTGATACATTTCAGATTAATGATATCACACACCTCTGATCATAAAAGACACCAGCAAGTCTCTTTACACAGGAATCTTGGGTATAATTATCACAAAGTATCGATACAGGCCTGTTCTGAATGCTGATGTCTAATTAGAGCAATTTGGCAATGTAATAATGAGGCAAAGAAGTGATATAAAGAGTATTTAGCTTAAAAAAACCATGAAGGACCTATTAACCTCTTTTATTATTATTCAGTTAGATTTTTTTTTGTTATACAAATGTGTCACATTCTGTCACCTACATGGGTAAAAGATTTTTTTAAAATTATATATATATATATATATATATATATATATATATATATATATATATATATATATAATCTTA